>CAUYPK010094091.1:0-29994 GCA_963574355.1 Loris lydekkerianus
AGGAATTGAAGAAAAAGTATCCAATGTACTCAGCCCTACTATGAAGCTAAACTATAGCTTTCACATGAAGGCTATAACCCAACTATACCACAAGACTATGAGGAAAGGACCAAGGAAGGGGAAGGGAGGGGGGAGGTTTGGGTAGAAGGAGGGTGATGGGTTGGGCCACATCTATGGTGCATATTTTTATCTATAATAAAAAAAAAAAAAAAAAAGCGTATCTATGGTGTGGTCAACTCCTAGCAAACTTGATTTCAAATCTGGTGCCCTTACTTCTGTGCCCAGTGCTTGATGATAGATGTCTCTGTTGTTACCTCGCTGCATTCATTTCCCCTCTATTGGCATTTTAAGACATTACTTGTTATGCAGAGAAAATCTTTGAAATTCTTCCCTTTTCAGGATTTTTTTAAATTAAAGAGGCAAAAATCTTAATAGTGCTAAGTAAGTTAATTATTAGCTTGATTTAGGTTCCCTGTAAAAAAGACAAAATTCAAAAGTTGAAAAGCTATTCAACTTCTTCTCTAACTCCTCTTCTTCCCCACGTAATGCCAGCTGAGTCTGGGTGGGGTACACACACAGAGATGGGAGGGGTGTGGGCAGTGTTAACCAAGGCTCTGTGGTCTGCGGCTGGACCTAATGGAAAGGCAGAGTGGAAACTTGTTAATGACTGAGATTATGGATCTGGGTTGGGAAATTTTCTGGGATTTCTGGGCCTTGAAGCTCATCATGGCTGTATGTTTCTGCTCCTCCTTCCAGGTGTCCCATCTTCCACGTCTGCTACCTTCTTGTTCCTGGTCTTGCCTAGAATCTCTTCCTGCTGCAACTGTCTAGGTAAAGGTGAAGAAAGAGTTTGAATGATGGAGCTCCATCCTCCCAGACTTACATTTTCCTCTGGAAGGACATAAGGGAGGGTACTTGCACAGAGATCCATCTCTCCTGGCCTGTCTGTAAGTCAGGTAGGTGGCAACCTCAATATCCATGCCATCTCAAAGTCCAGTGAGGACTTTTCAGTAGTTACCCAAGTGCTGCACAAAATCCTTTGTTCTGTATGGCTCTACCTGGCATCCTCCCATCTCCCTATTTTGTATGAGCTGAATATAAGAATATTAGAAACACCTACATAAAAATATAAATATTAGCATACAAACACATCTCAAGTTGACAATAAAGAAATTTGTGGAATTGTCAAATCATTTGGAATATCTGTAGTGTCTCCCATATCTCAGCATCAATAGCAGAATAGGAATATGTGTGCCATATACATGTGTCTATTTTTGTGTACCTTCTTCTCTGATACTGGCAAAAACTCTCAAAATATTGCTTTGGAGTTGTTCTTTTGATTTTATCCCCAGAGCATTTATTCAAGAGAATAAATTTGGCCATTTTAAAGCTGTGAGAATATGGAGTGCATAAATTTCCCTGCTATAAAATACTTTTTTTGGTATATTTATGTAACTTGAAACAGATGCATCTACAAAGTTTACACATAGAAACAGATTACATAGAAGGAAGAGAGTCAGGTCTGGCTTGGAGAAGAGTTTGGTATTTTTACCCTACAAATGTTTCCAATGTATAAAATTGGTACCAAAGACTTGGATCCAATGGTTGGGCTTTGGGGAGATTCCTATAAAGTGGCACAAGATGAGCATCTGACTACAGAGCGTTTTAACTTTAAGTCTACAATTTTAGGCATAGTCATGTTTATTTTTAAATGGAACTGGAGATAAGTCAAAGGTTGTTTCTTTAAGATTTTCTGAATAATGGTGGTACAGTTTAGTCTGAAATTTCACCAAGCTTGAAAACTGAATTTTTCTGGCACTTGATAAAATCAACAATATGGTAATACTAACTGGCTGCCAAAATGGAAATGGGCCTTTCAGAAAAGGTCTCTGAAGTCCAGAATTTAATATGCAGGCCACCTGTGAAATGGAATCTCTCTCCAAGGCAGTTGCAGAGTAAAATCTCAGTGTTGGTCTCAGGGTTGAGGTGACTGCATAGATGAGCAGCTTTCTCAGATTAAACACCACTGCTGTAAAATGTGTATCCTTTGCCTTCCGGGAAGAGGGAAGACCAGTACATGAATGCAGAGGGAGGAAGGATTTGGTAGATCCTGACTCTATCGATATCGGAAAGTAATGGATGGGTGCAGTGGCTCAGGCCTGTAATCCTAGCACTTTGGGAAACAGAGGAGGGTGGATTGCTTGAGCTCAGGAGTTTGAGACCAGCCTGAGCAAGAACAAGACCCTTGTTTCTACTAGGAAAAAAAAGAAAAAGAAAAACTAGCCGTGTGCCATGGCCATGCTCATGGTCTCAGCTACTCTAGAAGTTGAGGATCTTTTGACCCTAAGAGTTTGAGGCTGATGTTAGCTATGATGATGTCATGGTACTGTGCCCATGGGTACCTGAGCGAAACTTTATCTCAAAAAAAAAAAAAAAAAAAGTGACTAAGTATTTACATTCTTGCTGTTAAGGTTAGTAAAATATGTCAGATCCTACTTACTCCCCAAAACTTTGTTTATATCTTTATTAAGTAAATTGTCATATTGTGTGCCTAGATGTCCAATGGATTATAATTTCTTTAAAATAGATATGGTCTCAGTTTTTTGTTCAATAAATATTTGTTGAAAATTACTTTCTCACAGGCACTTGTGAGTACCGCCTGATGGATGGAGGCTTTTATGTCTCTCCTCCCCTCTTCATTAATAGGATTGAAAATATTCGATTCTATGAGAAATTGAAGCAACTACTGTTAAGGGGCTTTAATATTTTAAATTTTATTTATATATTTAAAGTATTTAATTCTAATTATTTCAATTATATGACTAACAAAAGCTTTCAAAGCACTTAGGAAGGTCTTGATTACAACTCCAACAATGTAGACTTACAAATATAGTCATATATCACTGAACTATGAAGATGCATTCTGAGAAATACATTGTTAGACAATTACATGGCCTTGCAAACATTATATATTGCCCTTAGACAAAACTAGATGGTCTAGCCTACTACACACTTACACTGTATGGTACAGCCCGTTGCTCCTGAGATAGAAGCCTATACAGTATACACAATATCACCATATTCAATACTTCAGGCAATTGTAACACAATGAGAAGTATTCCTGCATCTAAACATACCTGAACTTAGAAAAGATACATTTAAAATACGATGTTATAATCTTATGGGACTACCACTGTATATGCAATCTGTCATTGATGGAAACATCATTATGTAGAACTTTATAGTCTATCTTAAATAGGAAATAAATATTTTTATACTTTTCAGCTTAAAAATTATAAGTGTAATGAGTAATTAAACATTTTAAATAGAAAACACTCAAACATGGCAACTTTTCTTAAACATTACAAAATCAAAAAGTAAAAAAGTTGTACAAAGAGTATTTATTACTTTAATGCAAAATATTATGCAGCTTTAAACAAAGATGGAGACTTTACCTCTTTCATGTTTACATGGATGGAGCTGGACCATATTTTTCTTAGCAAAGTATCTAAAGAATGGAAGAAAAAGTATCCAATGTACACAGCCCTACTATGAAGCTAATTTATAGCTTTCATATGAAGGCTATAACCCAACTATAGCACAAGAATGTGGGGAAAGGGCCAAGGGAGGGGAAGAGAGGGGAAAGTCAGGGTAGAGGGAGGGTTGTGGGTGGGGCCACACCTATGGTGCATCTTAGAATGGGTACAGGTGAAACTTACTAAAGGCAGAATACAAATGTCTACATACAATAACTAAGAAAATGCCGTGAAGGCTACGTTAACCAGTTTGATGAGACTATTTCAGATTGTATATGAAACCAGCACATTGTACCCCTTGACTGCACTAATGTACACAGCTACGATTTAACAATTAAAAAAAGAAAAAAAAATTAATATCTATGGATTGAATTTACTTCATCATTTCTAACCTTAATTCTCAATCTTTCCAGGACCAAAGATATTTTGCTCACTAGTTAAATGTTCTTTTCCTTCCCCAAGCAATTTGTTATTCATCCCAAGAAAATTGGTGCTGCCTTTCAAGGGGCAAAGAATTTGGCTATGAAATGATATGCATCACAGCTGACATTTATTTCCTCAAGATTGTGCGAATCAAAGCCCTCCAAATGCTGGTTGGATTTGGGGGAGAAACACCACTAATAAATACTAAGTTTTTGGTGTCAGTAGGTAAGTTGAAAGTGGTACCATTTACAAAATGAAAAAAGATGGAGGGAGAAAAAAAGCAAGGTTGAGAAAGAAAATCTAGAGCTTCATTTAAGATCTCCTTGGTTTGGGAGGACTTTGAAATGCATTTGGTAGAAGGCTGGGTATAAGTTTACAGGAAGAGGGTTGGGCTGGGAATTTCAGTCCTGGAATCACAGAAGCATACGAGATATTGTTAAAATCTGTGGAACTAAAGTAACAGTGAGTATTATGGAGACAAAAACAAGAATCCCTGAGACTGAGCACAGAATGGTGTGAGGTTTAGAACTTAGGGACAAGAGAAAGAGCTGGTAGAGAAACACTGAAGAAAAACAATGATGGAAGCTGTGGAAAGGAAGGAGATGTCACCACCAGCATGAGAGGGCATGGAAGCTAAAGGAAGAGAACACACCAAGGAGAAGGGTTTCACGACAGAAATGGAAGAGAAAGAAAATACGTGACAGAGATGACAGCCACATTTAAGCCATTTCAATAAGAGCAAATGTAAATGGGGAAGTGTACTACAGGGTTGAGAGAATTGCACAAAATGAAAGAGAAAAATCCACAAAGATGTAGAAGTAATTTCAGAAAAAGAAATAGATACAGATGACAAATATAGATAAAATATATAAGGAGCAAAAGGGCTCAACACCTATGAAATAACAACAAAAGAAAAGCCCAAAGAAATGAATGATGAAAGCATTTCCTGAAATAAAGAACAACCTGAATCTTTAAACATCTGAGGAAAGTTAACACAGGGCCAACAATAGAGTTTTATACCTAGTCAAATTATTGAAATTCAGAGGTAGAGAAAGAACTGTGACAGGATTGCCATGAGCCTTGTGCCTGAAATACATAGAATATGCCCTCAGCAGGCGTTGCTGCAGCTGTTGCTGGTTTTCCTTCCCCTCCTGCGCTTATGTATTATTATTATCATTATTGCTACCCTGATTATTATTCTCCTCTGTTCCACCACTGTATGTGAGTATTGCTCATGGCTGGGTCTCTGGCCCTCTCTCCTCTAACTATATTTTCTCTCCTTAGACAATCTACTTTACATTCACAATTTCAATTGTTCTCTGTATACTAACGACTCCCAGAATTACATCTCCACTGGATGTCAATAATTATTTCAAACCCAAATGCCCAAGATATAGTTCATCTTTCCTCTGACCCCTGCCCCTGTGAATCTCTGCCATCTGTTCAGGAAAGCTTGGTTCTCTTCCGGTATCTGGTATGTACCTCTGCTCCCTAGCGGAGTAGGTCAGATGTATAGGAGTCTTCCTGGATCACTTCCTTTACCTAAGCCAATGAGTGCATCTGCTCCTGCCTCAATGTGGTCTCGTGCAATGACCAGAATGACCCTTCAAAACATAAGCAAGATTATGAAATTCTTCTGCAAACCATCTTCAAATTCCTTTCAGTTTCACACAGAGCAATGGCCTGTGCTCCCCACCATTTCTCTGACCTCATTTTTACAGTGTTCTCTTCCTTTGTTCACTCTGTGGCAACCAGAGTAATGTCATTTCCTCCTAAATTACAAGACTCTTTTTCCCTCCTCAGTTACAAACTGGCTGAATCCTCTGCTTGGAAAGCTCTCTCCACAGCTGTCCACATGCTTCTACTCCTCAATTCATTTAGGTGAAATGTTATATAAATGAAATTGGGAACCTGTTACCCATTGCTAAAATGTTACTTTAACTTCAATTCTCTCTCTTACCCCACTCTTCTTTATTTTTCTTCCAAATACTTAACTACCACCAGACATATTTCATATGCATTATCTAATTATCTAATTATTTGTCTGTTTTCTGATCTCTCTCTTGCTTTCTAAACCCAGCCTACGCTTTCAAATTCCAAATACTTACTCTTGCCATAGGACCTTTACACATGATGTTTGTTCTACCTAGAATAATTATTTTCAACCTCTCTATAGCTACTCTCTTCCCAACTTTATTTTGCCATGAATGTTGCTTCATCAAAGATGCATTTCCTGATCCATAACTCTCATAACTGTCCTTATAAAACATTTTATCTTTCATTCCTAGGACCCATAAGCGCTTTCTTTTATATCCACATGAATTTTACATTTCTTGAGTTTTGTGTATGTTGAAACTTTTGTGATGACCCACATACATGTGATTGTTTGGCCATTACCCCCACTAGTTTTTGGCTCAGAATTATGGTATCCATTGTGTCTAGTTCATAAGCAGCTTAATCCACACCTCAAAATATTTAACTAAAAAGAAAATGAGCCCTTGGAGCATGTAATGGCATCTGTTTATTTTGTTTGTTTTCCATCTCACCAACAGGTTATTTGACAATAACCTACTAACCAGCTCTAATTTCTCTTTTTTTAACCTCGCTATTATTTTCAAGTTAACCTTCCTAAACCATACTTGAAGCCACATCCCATAAGTGTCCTTCTATTCCTTTGAAAAGAAAATAGAAACTTCAAGTCCTCCCTTGCTTCATTTCACCCTTATCCTATCTGTATAATTAGTTTAAGATTAAGTATGAATTTCATTAGTAAAGAATTTCTATTTCAGCCAGGCGCAGTGGCTCATGCCTGTAATCCTAGCACTGTGGGAAGATGAGGAGGGAGAATTGCTTGAGTTCAGGAGTTCGAGACTTGCCTGAGTGAGAGCGAGACCCCGACTCCTGAAAAAATGAAAAACCGGGCAGCCCCTGTGGCTTTGTGGATAGGGCGCCGGCCCCATATTCTGAGGGTGGCAGATTCAAACCTGACTCTGGTCAAACTGCAACAAAAAAATAGCCGGGCGTTGTGGCAGGTACCTATGGTCCAAGGTACTCGGGAGGCTGAGGCAAGAGAATCACCTAAGCCCAAGAGCTGGAGCTTGCCACGAGCTGTGATGCCATGGCACTCTACCGAGGGTGACAAAGTGAGACTCTGTCTCTAAAAATAAAAAAAAAGAACTAAGTGGCGCCTGTGGCTCAATCAGTATGGTGCCAGCCCCATATACCAAGGGTGGCAGGTTCAAACCCCCAGCCCCTGACAAACTGCAACAAAAAATAGCCAGGCGTTGTGGTGGGTGCCTATAGTCCCAGCTACTCGGGAGGCTGAGGCAAGAGAATCGCCTAAGCCCAAGAGCTGGAGGTTGCTGTGAGCTGTGACACCATGGCACTCTATCCCAGCCAGGAGCCATGGCAAGCACCTGTAATCCCAGCAGCTTCCGGAGGCAGAGGCAGCTGGATGACCACTGGCCAAGTCTGAGGCTGCAGTGAGCTATGACTGCACTGCACTCTGCTCAGGGCATAGGGTGGGACTCTATCCCAACAACAACAAGAAAGAGAATTTGTATTTCATTATATGAGTGACCAACATCTGCTTAAAATAAATAAAAATGACATTCTGAGATGATAACATTGCTCATACAATCTCGAGAAAAATGCTCAGGATTGGAAGTGTTTGTACCCTTTTTTTTTTTTTTTTTTTTTTTTTTGGAGACAGACTCTCACTTTGTTGCCTTCCGTAGAGTACAGTGGCATCACAACTCACAGCAACTTCCAACTCTTGGGCTTAGGCGATTCTCTTGCCTCAGCCTCCTGAGTAGCTGGGATTACAGGTGCCTGCCGCAACACCTGGCTATTTTTTTGTTGTTGTTGCAGTTTGGCCGGGGCTGGGTTTGAACCTGCCACCTTCGGTATATGGGGCCAGCGCCCTACTCACTGAGCCACAGGCACTGCCCAAAAGAAGACTTTCTTTTTTTCTTTTTTGCAGTTTTTGGCTATGGCTGGGTTTGAACCCACCACCTCCAGGATATGGGGCCGGTGCCCTATTCTGTTGAGCCACAGGCGCCACCCTGTACTCTGTCATTTTTAATAACAATATTACTAGTAATGAGATATGGAGCATTCAGTGGTGTATATTACAGAGAGAGGCTGTTAGTTGAGTGTCCTTACTTTGTTAGAGTTAGAGTTTTATTTGAGAGATTTTCTCATATTTCAGCATTTGCTTTTATTTGAGCCCATGATTCAGGATAAAACTATTTTCTTAGTCTGTGAATTGAATATATTTTCCTTTATTTGTGTGTGTGTGTGTGTGTGTGTGTGTGTGTGTGTGTGTGTGTGTGTGTTTAAGTTTAAACTTAGTGGATCCAATTCTAATATAACCTGATATTCTAAATATATTTTGAAAGTTGGATTGTCTTAAAGAGCCTAAAACAAGCCATTTTATTTGTTGGAGGCTGGTAGTAAATCCCCATGGTATCACTTGATGATTAAAAAATTGAAAACGGTGTGCAATATTTAAAATTTGTCACTTTTCTTATTTGAAATAAAATAAACATTATTTAAAAATTTTAAGATGCAGTATACATCAAGTGTGATCCTGCTCTTTCATAGCTTTATAAAACTTTAAAATGTAAAAAATGCTAACATTAAAGTCATTTTTAAACTACTGTGGGGAAGCTCTCAGGTACACGCTCAGAAACTCAGGAAGGTTGTGGTGTCAGGGTGAAACCTGGGCTTAGTTTTCTTTTGTATAACATGCTACGTTAAAGGTCTCCATAAAGTGTAACCCTCCAACTAATACTTTTGAAGGTCTATATCATTAGGTCATTAAACATGAAATGTCTGATTTATGATCGAAAGTTTAGCTTATTATATTTCACACAAGAACAACACAACCAAAATATGTTCCTAAATTATTGACACTGTTTTGCCATCTTTTCCTTAAATTTCAGATTAATACGAGGGTGCAAATGATTAGGTTACATTAGTTGCGTTTGTTAGGTGAAGTCCAAGTTGTAGTTGAGCCTTCACATGAGACGTGCCATATACCCCTACACTGTGCCATTATGTGAGAGCTGAGCAATCTCCTTTTAATGGTAGCTTGTTTATTTCTGACAGCAAAGAAGCCTGGAGAACAAGTGCTGATGAAATGGAAAAAGGCATTTTCCACAGCTTATTGAGAATGGGGATACTTTTCCTTGCGAGAAGTGGTCCAAAGCCTGGAAGAAGTGGCAGTCAGCTGGTGCGAGGTCTGGTGAATACAGTGGATGACAGAGCGTTTCCAGCCCGGCCTCTGTAGTGGGAGCAGCGTTGTTTGTCTGACATGTGGTAGAACATTGTCTTGTGAGAGGATTGGTATCTCTATTGACCAGTCTCAGCTGTTGCTTAGTCACAAATGTCCTTATCACGCCATCCAGCTGGATGCAGCAGACGTCCACTGTAATCAATTGACCATGTTTCATTAAGCTGTGGTGGATGATCCCAGCTCTGGAGTCCCAAGCAGACACCATTAGCTTTTATAAACGAATATTCAGTTTTGGACTGTGCTTTGGTGCTTCCTCTTTATCCAACCACTGTGCCAAATGCTTGTGATTGTCAAAAAGAATCCATTTTTCATCACACACAGACATACGGTGTAGAAATGGTTTGCCTTTATGTCATGACAGCAAAGAAAAGAAAAGCTTCGAGATGATTTCTTTTCTTGACTCTTGTTTAATTCATGAGGAACCCATCTGTCCATCTTCTTTACTTTGCTTATTTGTTGCAAACGGTTCAATATTGTTGGGATAGTAACATCAAACCTTGCTGCTAATTCATGGGTAGGTTGAGATGGATTCACTTCCATTACAGCTTTCAGCTCATCATTATCCACGTTGGTCTCAGGTTGCCAATGTGGTCCATTTTCAAGATTGAAATCACCAAAATAGAACTTCTCAAACCATTGTTGACCTGTTCATTAATTAGCCACATTTTTCCCAAACCCTTCATTGATCTTTTGAGCTGTCTGTGCTGCATTGGTTCCACACAGAACTCATATTCACAAATAACATGAATTTTTTGCTTATCCATGGTTTCACAAAAATTACTCTTAAAAAAATTGGAAGATAATCACAAGCCAAAATGTGCATTTTAAAGAATGAGGATGTACCTTCACAAGAAAAATAAAATGAGAAGTGTCAAAGTGAAATGTCAGAGGTATCAACTGTCAAACTTAGTCTTGAAGAAGTCAGATATTTCATACTTAATAACCTTAATAAAAGCATAGGGAAATAATAATGTAGAACTATGAGGTTTGTCAAATAAATGGGCCTAGAATCTCATCTCACCTTCCTTAGATTTTCAAAGCAGTGAAGCAGTTCTGCTCAACAGCTCAGATTGTTGATAGGGCTTGGATGTCTACTCAAAGGACATTTATCTACCCAGAGAATTCATAAAACTTATTACTTAACTGGAGCTGCCTCCAGCCCATATGGCACCTTTCTTCTTCTTCTGGGCCAGTGCAGACATGGGCTGAGCAGATGGCTTAGTGGGTGAGATCTGGTATGCAATTTAGTCCCATTCTTTTTCTCTCCCGGTACCATTTTACCCCCAGACCAGCTACGAATCCTATGACTCCAGTGGGTTTTAGGCAACATTAAAGGGAAAAATGGTGTTCTTATTATCAGGCTGGATGGCTGTCTGTGAACCTGCTGCTACTAGGTCCCACAGGGTCACTCAAGACTAGATTTAATACTCACTCTATGACACAGAGCACCACAGAAGTGTTGGGGCTATCTTATCTACTAAGTCATATGGACTGGAAATTTCCAAAACCCATTTCTAGGAGACTTTATGGATGTTAAAGAAATTGCTGGAATGTTTTATGGCTACTGTGATCTTACTATTGTTTTCTGGATACCAAAAAGAATCATAGATAACCAAATGACATTTTGAGCCTTGCCTAGTGAAGGGGCCCAGGATAAGTCAAATGGAATTAACATGTTTGAACAACTCACAAAAGTCTGTGTGCATGACAATGGAGGAGTTTCTCTGGAAAACTAGTCCCTGATAGAAAAAAATACCCATGTAGGGGCTTGAGTTCTTCTTTAATAAGAAAGAACTCATCACATGGGTGACTGTAGTGATCTGAGTCTGATTTGCTGGCTGTTAGTTCAATCTATCTTGGGCAAGCCCCTGGAACCTAGACAGAAATAGAATAAGTAAAATTAAAAGAATATTTAACTTAAAACTTTATAACATTTGAGTGGTATATCAACCAACATAAACATGGAACTCTATTGATAGAATATCACATGGGGAAGATAATGGCATTGAGTTCTCTGCATTCCTTAATATCCTGTCTTAACATTTCTCTAAGCTAAGAGTATATCCTACTTGAAAAGGGGGGGGGGGGTAGGCTGCTGCACTTCTTTGCATGACTGCCCGCAAGCATGTGCACAATTAAATGTTTAATATGTTGCCTTCATCTGTTTGGGCTTCTATAACAAAATTCCACAAACTGGAGAGCCTATAATCAACAGAAATTTATTTCTCACAGTTCTGGAGGCTAGGAAGTCCAAGATCAAGGCACTAGCATATCTGGATCTGGTAAGGGCTCATTTTCTGGTTCTTAGATAGCACCTTCTCTTGGTTCCCTCACATGGTGGAAAGAGCAAGGAATCTTTCTTGGGACTCTTCTAAAAGAGCATTAGTTCCATTCATTAGTGCACAGCCCTCTGATGCCCTATCTCATAATAGCATCACCTTGGGAGTTAGGATTTCAATGTATGAATTTTGGAAGGGACACAAACATTGAGATGAATCCTTTTGGAAGAACATAAGATCCCACGCATAAAGGAGAGGCGGCTGTGCTTCTCTGCTCAGTTAGTGCTCTGGTCGATTAGTTTGAGGAAGAATGAAGCTGTCTTTTACTGGCTACAAATTCTGCTTTCATCTCAGGGATGTGAAGTTAATTTTCAGTCTCATGTGTTCAACTTATGCTTCCTAAGGGTAGTAGCTTTCTATAAATGAGGAATCTTTGCAGGAGAAAGATTCTTTCCCGAGGTCAATGCCCTAATCTAAATATAACTAAAAGTTTAGAACTCTTAGTCTGAATGTTCAGATTAAATTTCTGAAGTACTCAAGACACAGAAAACTTCATTAGCCTCCAGATGCTGAATAGGTATGTTTTGCAATAACACAAGTCACCTTACCTTTGGTTTTCAGGAACAGAATGAATAAAAGGGATTTAGTGTAATTTTTTTTATTTCATATTTTTAAAGATATGGATAAGGACGTTCTATGCTGCAGCCTTATTTCTTCTTAGAAGAAGCTCTTTATAGAGGAGACTCCATCCCTGGGTCCAACACATATATAGCTGTCTCAGATTACAGCCAGATGGAAGGAAGCGGGTCAGAGGGGCAAACAACAGCTCTCTCTGAGTGGATGGCTTTAAGGTGATGAGAATATTTAAATAATTGTTTTAGTGTGGAACAGATTTTCTACTGGTTCATTCAAGAGACTCCATCAATCGCCCCTCAAGACAAACACTGGACTCATCTATTAGTTGCTAGGGAAAAAAAAGGATGAAAAATTTGTTACAAGTACCTGACTCATATTGGGGGGAAAAAAGAGAAGGCATCTAGAAGCAAATAGCAGGTGAGGTGCTTTATCACTTAAGTGATTTCCCAGCCATGCAAGACAATGTATGAAGTGCATGGAATCTGGGACTTAGGATGTGCAGCGTATTGCCCAAAGGGGTAAGGGAGGAAGTTGCCAGAATAGATGCATATTTTTTTTAAATATTAAGTTCTTATCACATTTTGATGCTCGAGTATGCTGGTTTCCTTGGCAACTAGAGCCTACCTCACTTATCTGTGCAATCTGTGACAAAGATAGACAGATGTCAGGTTCCTTTTGAACTGTTGTACCAAGGTTTGATCACTCTTATCTCAAAATTCCACTCATTCATATGCTTTATTTGTAATATTTTCCATTTGACAATATGGATGACTCTCTGCAACAGAGATGTGATATATATAGCAGTATAGAAGGGAGGGGAACAGCATAGAAAGTACAGTTAGCCCTCCATATCTGTGGCTTACTCATTCGTAGATTTGACTAATGACAGATCAAAAATATTTGGGAAAAAGGGATAATTGCTTCCATACTGAACACGTACAGACTCCCCCCCACCCTTGGCATTATTCTCTAAATGATACAAAATAACAACTATTTATATAGCATTTATTTGCCTTAGATATTATAAATGATCCAGAAGTTTTCTAAGACATATAAGAAAATGTGTGTATGGGTTATATGCAAATACTCTGCCATTATATAGAATGGTTTTGAGCATCCATGGACTCTCTTTGCATAAAACATTTATTTGTCACTCATCTATATTTTTATTTGCTAAGTCTGACAACCTTCATCTTAGAGATTCAAGTCCCAGTGTTGTTGGTACTACATGACTCTGGTGGACCTCAGCCATGGGCGGTGCACAGGCCAGGGGGGGCAATGGTCAGTTGACCCTATGAGGCTTTGAAGAATATAATGACCTTAGCAGCAGGTATATAAATAGTGATTCAAAAGCAGAGTGAAAGAGTCGGAAGATGGTGGAATTTGTCTAAGAGTTAAAAGCGCAATGTTTATGACACAGTGATTAGACATCCAGTGGTAACTTCCAAGATTGGGAGACTAGAATGCAGATTTTACAATCAACTTAGGAGCCAATGTAAGAGAAAGTACTATTTACAAATCACAAAACAAAATAAAAACTGCAGTTGAGGATGTAGCCTGGGGAAACAGGTACATAGAGAATGTAGGTTTCTTGAGTGTTGTTTTCTGAACGAACTCTAACTCCATAAAGAACATGGTAAAATTGTCAGGTGAATACTTACAATAGAATTCAAAGCAACCCTGAGCATCCCATGTGATTTAAACATGGTTAATTCATTGTTTCCCCTGCCCCCAATGAAGAAGCAAGATGTAACAATCAGGTGCGAGATGCTGTTTCCCCTGGGTTGTCCTTGTGGAAGGTGGTCAGCAACATGGCTCCCTCCTGGGCAAGGATTGAATTTAATGATGTTCAGGGACTACACAGAATGCATCAATTCATTAATCTCATTTATATTACAATAATAAATTGATGCACTTATTGAGGTAGGGTAGTTTCATATATGCATATTAGGCCATTTACTTGCAAAAGAAAAAATGTCATCTTTAGAAAGTAATTATAGCCAAAAAGGCCACAACTAGGTAACAAGGCTTTAGAACAGAAGCAGTGATGATTACATCAGCAATCTGCCCTAGGAGAAGCTGAGGGCCTAGGGACATGCTGGTGAGTATAGAGACCACCTGCAGTGCTCAGTCTGTGTGCCCCATACGGCCAACCCAAGCCTCAGTATTACCCACAGCTTGGATTTTTGAAGCCAGAATTTCTACCCATGAGGGATGGGTGATCATCCAGCTAGACTCCTGACATAGAGACAAGGGTATCACTTTCCAACAATGTCACAACAATGTAGAAACAATTATATCCATAGGAGGTACTATTTTTCTGTATTATTTCGCCTATTGTTCTAGAAAAACTTTCAAGTATACAAAATCTCTAATTCCATACTCTTAGGGTCACAGACACTTTAGGGAAGATTTCTCAAGTCATGTGTTCACCCCACCCCTTTTTTCTGTAAGATCCTTTCTTGCAACTGGCTTCTTCACCCCAGCAATTACCCAGTTTCTTTGCTACTCTAAAAGCACCTCTGCATTTTCTTGAGAAAATCAATTCAGATCATATTTTGGGGGTTAGCTTAATCTTGAATCTGTTTTTGTTCCAATGCTGAGATTTCTGTAGGAGTTTACAATAGCACTGAGAAGTCTCCAGCAGGTAAAAACAAAGGCTTCATGGTTGAATAAATGCTGAGAGGAGAGGGTGGCATTGTCAAAATCACAGAACATCTCCAGCCTACCTTGTTCATTCTCCAACTTCTCCCTGGACTTTTATACCTGCTCTTTCTTCTTCAAAGTCAAGCCTTTTCTTTTATGGCCCTTACGCTTCTTTCATAGCAAATTAGGCAAACTGGCCTGAGGCTCTACAAAGAACCAGTTCTTTATCTGGTAAAATCTTTGCAGTGAAAAGAGACAGTATTTTTCAGAATTCTTCTCCCTACAGCACTCAAGACGTCCACTGCCAACTTGTTAGAATTTTACTGCTAAATAAAATGGGCTGTAGAACCAGCATAAATCCTCACTATGAGAAAATCGCTCGAGCCTTCTCCCTCTAACTCTCTGAATCCTTATTTCCAGGCCCAATCACAATGAAAACAATAACAACACACAATCATCGTCGTCATAATAATAATGCCATACACGGTGCTGGGATAGTGCCACAGACATTTGCAAAGACAAACAAGAGGCCCACAGGGCATAGCTAGGATTTGGCTGTGCTGGATTCATACCAAAGTGCCTGGGTCCAATACTAGTGGTTTTCTTTTAAACCATTTTGTTGCCAAAAATTATGGAAACTGTTTTCTTTGGGAAAATTTGCACATGAATTTGCAAAAGGAAGATTATTTGATTTTTTTTCCTTCCCAAATAAAGAACCATGGAGTTGGTTCATCTCTCAGTCAAGCATCTTTTCAATACCATGGGTGAATAAAATCTTCTCACTTTGAGTTAATATTAATACTATAAAAAATTACTCTCCTTGGAATACAGTTTTCTTCCCTTTAGCTTTACCCCTGTCTTGATAGAACAACCAGACAATTCTGCCCTTGGAATCTCTTCCTGATAATGGAGGCTGATATTGCAGTTTTCATACTAAACAGAAAATAAAGGCAGACTTTCTGCCATTGATTTATCTCAAGGCACATATTGGCAAAATGTTTTTTAGACTTGAGGTATAGACCTTGAGCTTGGATGTTGATTGTCATGTCCTCAGATGCCCACTCTCTGTTAGCAGATTTCTAAAGCTGGGTTCAGAATATCATGGGCATAAATACAGAGGGTGCAAAAAAATGTATACACCTTTTAAGAGATATCATCTATGTATTGCTTTTCAAAGTTGAATTGAAGGTGCTGCTACTGGTCAAGTGTACCTAGATATGCTACACACATCCATTTTACTTGCAATTCATTTGTTTTTTGGAAATGATCAATTTTACTTCCAACAAGACCTCTTAAAATGTGTATACGTTTTTTGGCATCCCTAGTATTTATACTATCAAAAGGAATAAGCGCAACAATTTGCTCATTACTAAAAAAAAATATGATAAATCAACTCTAAGTCATAGTTACATTATTTATAAAACAAAGGAGTTTTTACACTTTTAAAAACTCTGTCACTTTTATATATATAAAAAAAAAGTATACAGAAACTCCAAAATATAAAATTGATATAAATGGGAAGACTGTGGTTAAAAAACAGGATTGGAGGTCAAGGGTGGTGGCTTACACCTATAATCTCTGCATTCTAGGAGGGTGAGGAAGGAAGATCTCTTGAAGTCAGGAGTTTGAGGCTGCAGTGACCTATGATGATGCCACTACACTGTAGGAAGGGCAACATTGTCTCAAAAAAGAAGGAAGGAATGAAGGAAAGAAGGAAGGAAGGAAAGAGAAAGAGAGAAAGAAAGAAAATTGGAATACACAACCAGAACCTTACTGGGAGATGACCTGGCCCACCCTTGGTTGCCTTTGGGACATGCATATCAGCAGCTCTCTAAATTACAGTTCAGCAACAACTGCACAGATTGTTTTTTTTTTTTTTTCCCTTGGAGACAGAGTCTCACTCTGTTCCCCAGGGTAGAGTTCTACTGGGTCAGACTAGCTCACAGCAACTTCTAACTCTTGGATTTAAGCAATCCCCTTGTCTTAGCCTCCCAAGTAGCTAGGACCACAGGTGGGCGCCACCATGTCTGACTAATTTTTCTAATTTTAGTAGAGACAGGGTCTCACTCTTGCTCAGGCTGGTCTTGAACTTCTGAGCTCAAGGGATCCACCTTCTTCAGACTCCCAGAGTGCTAGGATTACAGGCATGAGTCACTATGCTGGGCCTGCATAAGATATTCTTGAAGATCATCTCTAGCTGTGACAGTCAAGGGCCTGTGAATTTCCCTCCCACTGCACTGAGGTCACATCAATGTCATGGCTAGGCATCCTCACACTTCTACAGGCAAAGCTAGGAGCAAATGCACACTCCACAATATATTTGCAGCCCTCCCAGCACATGCAGGCAATGCTGCCACCAGTCTCAGATGGATGAGGATAGCTTCCTCCTCCTGGGGGGAAGCCACTGGACTGAGTGAATTCAGAGTATGGGCCCCTGCATCACCACTTCTACTTCCTCGGATACGTCTATCAAAGACATAGGCCGAGAAATTTCTGTTGACCTATCTTCCTGCTTCTCATTGCACGGACAGGCCAGGAAATCTCACACCCTTCAACAGTTTTCAGGAAAAATTCCAGCACAATTGAGTATTGATGGTCTAGGGAAGGAAGAAAGTGTTACACATTCACTTCCTCATAGAGACAGACACCAGCTCAAAACAGGTCAATAATGACGTGAAGTTCAGTGTTTGATTCAGAGCACTCCCAGTAGTCCTCTGACTGGATCATAGTAATGAGCCTCCAACAGAGTGACAAGGATTTTCATTGCATAAAAACCCAAGCCAATTTAATCCAAGGCAGAAGAGCCCTCATTTGCTGAAACTCAGTAACAGCATCATTAGAGATGGGC
Source organism: Loris lydekkerianus (assembly GCA_963574355.1). NCBI lineage: Eukaryota > Metazoa > Chordata > Mammalia > Primates > Lorisidae > Loris > Loris lydekkerianus. The sequence goes on from CAUYPK010094091.1 coordinate 17,668, forward strand.
TGGGTATCTTCTGAACAAATATGTTCAGAAATGTGTATTTGCATGTTTATTTATAAGCTGTGTAAGATAGGAAAAAATAACCACTTTGAGCATTAGTTCCTATTACATATCTTGGAAGGTTTTGTGGGAATTGAATAACATGGTGTGCTGAATTCCCCATCATCAAGGGCATGGCTCATAACTTGGGCTCAATTCAATGGTGGTAGGTTTCCTTTAAGTGGAGCAGGCAGAGCTACAGCCCGGGCACAAACTCTGTGAAGACTTCCTGCAGCCAAAGCAGAAGGATCTGGTCACTGGTGTGCAGGAGGGGAAGTATCATGCATTCTCCCTTTTAAAGCCAAATATTAACTAACATTATGAACATGACACCATTTTAGTACAAAAATGTCAAGGAGGTTCTGAAAATTGTAAACCAGGAAATGATGCAATTTCTGCCTAACTATATCATGTTTCATTCTCTTCTGAAAATACAGAAGAGAAAAAAAGAAAAAAAGGGGAAAGACTTGAGAAGTGCAGGAATCACATGCTTTTTACAGTCTTACATAATGGAGTCCAAATTTTTCTTTTAGAGAAATCTTCAGCTAAAAATTATTAGAAGAAAGATGGAAGTATTTTTTGGTTTAGATACCATATTGTAGCAACATCCTTTCTTTTTCAAAGTTCTGTCAATTTGCATTAAGTTGTTTTCTTAGCGATTTTATCATAAGAAGGAGTCAGTGGGGGTGGAAGTGCTATTTGGGGATAATCCTTCAAGAAAAGTGGTTCAAAATGCATCATAAGGATGAGCCAAATAAAATAGCATTTGAAAGGTAAGAAGCTAAAGTGGCAGGTTATACAATTCATATTCCACGCGGGAGGAACTTAGAGACAAAAACCAGCAAGCAGATACGCATGATTCTTTTCACATGTTGATCATCACCTGAGATTTTATCTGGAATATTGTTTCTAGGATCATAGCAACTGGAATGATCAGAGGCAAACTACGCAAAAAGAACATTTTAAAGAAAGAGCATTTACAAATATAAACTCAAATACCTCAGTTCAGAAAAATATAGCAGATAGGCTGGTTTTACATAAGCTCTAGGAATATTGTGTGTGTGTCTCTCTTGGGTAGCTAATTTGGACTATATGTACACGCAGAGCTGTATTTAAGAAAAACCAGTTACCATGGTGACACAGTACCCTTCTAAATGCAGTATGTGGTATCTAATTTTGTGTGTTAACTATTTGCCTGAAAAATGGGAAGCAGCTTGGATACTACAGACTGACCGACAGAGAGGACTGCCCTAGCTTTTGGAATTTTTGCCCCACCCCTGTCCTGGTCAGTGTCTTCTCTATTTAGACCAACTATTATTGTTTTCTACATATAATTAAGTGGATGGTGCTGTTTTTTTTTTTTTTTTTTCCTGAACCTGACTGTACATCTTCAAAAATAATGCCAAGGCAAGCTACTTTCTGTTGTTTAAGATAGAACAAATCTTCAATATATTGAACAAATAATTCATTTTTAGAGAATTTTGTTAGTTCTCATTAGGAGTGGCATTTTTAGAACAAATCCCTAATATTAAAGCTTGTTAGGTTTCTCTAATTTTAGTCTTTTTCCTCCTACACTCAGTCACGAGTTTTTTATTTTAGAGTCATGCTCTCTGGCTGAAACATGAGGAAGCTGTTTTACATGAAAAATGGCACACAGTACATGTGGAAATGAGCAGGGAGATATAAACTCCAATCTTTTGAAAGGCTATTTTAAAAACCCAATATCTGATAAGAGTTCTTTCAGTATTCCTAGGAGTAAGCCTTACCTAGGGAGCACATATTTTTTTGTGATTTTTTTTTTTTTTTTTTTTTTCTTTTTGTGGCTAGGGACCTGCTTATTTGTTAGATCAATTGTAGAGGAATTTTAAGGCAAATCGACCAAAGGGTACTGAAGAGACCAAAAAATATCCTGACTGTAGCCATGCCTGGCTTAAACATGGTTTTAATTGCATGGCTTGTGAATTAAACATACCATCTCCAGGAAACCTTCTTATAAAGTTATCTTTCAGAAAGAAATAAAAAATGAGTTGAATTTTTACCTTTTATGGTTAATGTCCAAATAAAATAAGCTTACATAAAGCAGATATTGGATGAACGGAGGAATTGAAAGATTATGGTTTATCAGTGGTAAAAACCAAAGTGTCATGGCCAGAAAGAACGAGAAAGGGCAGTTGTCTGTCCTTTCTGTGTGATGAATTCAACTTTGCTGATTCAAGCAAGTGTCTGTTTTTGACATTGCACTTAGTGCTACAGAAGATTCTATGAAAGACTCTATCTGGCCTTCTAAATACTCAAGATTTGATATCTAAATAAGAATATGCAGTTTTTAGCAAGAATAAGCAAGTTGTTAGGTGGTAATCTTTATGACTTTAACATCTGAGCCCTGGGACTCCACTTATTTGTGTTAAGGGTGTAATTTGTTTACTACATAAATGAGAGTCTTTTAATCCCATAGGTAATCACATCATTTCTGTTTTGAAAGAATTCAAGCTATTTAAATTAGATGGTAATAGAAACTACAAATTCTAGTGCTATACCAGTGAACAGAGCTAATCTCTAGTGCTAACTGTTAGAGATTAATCTCTGGTGCTGGGTGTGATCTCCTGGCATGCTCCCTTTCTCTTCGTATAAGTGATCATAAAAATTGATGACACATCTATTAATTTGTTTGCACAGCTAAATGATCATTTCCAAGAAGACTGACAAATTACTTTTCTGGCAGGATTTTACTCCAAATATTGGGGCAACTCCAATGGCACAATGGACCATCCTTAGGAAAGTGAGACAGACACCAGGGTCTCTATCTCCTGAGTCTCACCCTCTCCTCACATGAGCTGAGGTTTGTTTGAACTCTTTTAAATTATGAAACATGATCACTATAAACCATACAAGCAATCCGTGAGGTTTATAAAGTTCCCTCACTTTCCATCTTCATTGCCTTATGATCTGCAGCCAGCTAAAGCTTCTCCCTTTCCACTGCAGCTGATCTCTCTACTCCACAACCACCCCTGCTGACAGTTTGGTTTGCCTGTTTTAATATAAGTTTTTGCATGTAAACATACACATCACACTACTTCATGACACCAGGAGCACCTGGAAGATCAGATCAGCATTGACACACTTATCTCTGGAGTCTATGGGTTGGTGCAAAACACTTCACTTTTTCTTCACATCACCTGTCAGTTCATATCGCTCTCACTTTGGTTGCAATTTCTTTCTTTCTCTTCCCTTCTCGTTCTAGTATCTTCCTTCTCTTCTTCCATAAGCTCTCAATCATCCATACTCCTCCTCCATTTCACCTAAAACCCAGAAGCTCCCTTACGGAGGTGTCACCTAGGGAAGGAGATCTGGTCTGCCCCCTGCTTCTGAGTGGTGGAGGGCTAGGACGCTGGAAGGCCTCAGTCTTCAGAGGGAAATGCCCACAGCCCAAGCTGATCTTTTTACATTTTTCATTTTTTTAAAAATTTTCCTACTGCCGCTAGAGTTGTAGGAAAACTGATATTTTTTTTCTGTCTAATATTAATGATCTCTCTTAACAAATGTTTGTGTGTTACGCTATGAAAGGATCAGTGTCTCCAAAGACTGCTGTGCCTGGATGAACCTGACAGGAGGAATAAGAAGAAAGGGACAAAATCCTGCAGTGTTATCCAGAACTCCCTCCTTCCCATCTCCCTGTTTCTTTCTCTCTCACACACATACACTCACATAATGTAAAACTAGGATCAGAATATATAGATTATTCTTTCTGCATTTTTATTTAATGGGGCATCATGAATATATTTATAAGCCAGTGTATTTTAAATGGTGCATAAAATTCAATTCTACGAACCTATTATCTTTTTTATTGTATTTAACAAATTTTCTGCTTTTTGAATTTAGCGTCATTCCTGTTTTTCTGTGTTCCAAAAAGTGTTGTACAGAACATCTCTGTATGCGTATTACACATACTTGAATAAATATATCTGTAGGGTAAATTTCTATAAATGGAATTGCTGGCTGAAACTAATGCTTGTATTAAATCATGATGTGTATTGTCACAGTGCTAAATGGTGCTGAGAGATTCTAGGAGTTTCTGTGCTGATGCTATCAGGACACTTACTGGAGTTATTAATGATCAAACAAGTTTATACATTTGGTTTATTAATCTAGGAAAGAAGAAGTAGAGATAAAACAGGGAGTTAGAGAATGAGTAATCCATCACTAAGAAATATACCCTTAGGTCTATTTTATTTTGCAGATAATCACCCTATTAACTTTCTGAATTTAACTTTCTTCGTTTGATCTTGCTACCCATTTAGTGTTAGTACTGTTTTTTATTTGTTTATTGTCCAGTCCATCCATCCATCTACCAATCCATTTATCTACCTCTGTATTTTATAAGCAAATATAACCACTTGGGAACAAGCTACACATGGTCCTAATGTTCAAGAAGCTTAGTATCTCACAGGTAGATGAACATTAATAAATCAATATATTAATTATTTAGGCAACATACACAAAGGAATATTGGGTCCTATACAATCCTAAGATAAAGGAATCATACCGAAGAACATTTACTCTTTGAGGGTCCTCTGCTGACTTCCCACTTGCTTATTCCTAACAACGTTAGCCCTTGAATCCTACCGTCCATTGTCATCCTCATTGTATTCAGCATCTAACACTGAGTCACAGTACCCTGACTTCTACACTGCTTTATTTCATCATAGTTAATTTCAACAACTCACCACAGTAATCTTATCTTAAAACTCCAACATCCAGAACGGTTTTGCCACTATGATCTCAAATTATGACACTCTTTTCCTGTGACTGTCTCATTTTCTCAGTCCTACCGACCATATTCTTTGTCTCTGTTGCACAACATCAATGACTATTTACAGTGTTAACATTTACATACAATTGTCACTACTGTTATCTCCTGAAATGAATAAAGAAACACCTTTAGAGAGTATAGATCTAGCAAATCCATATAGATAATTGAATGACTTAAACCAGGTCTATTTGAGCCTGAAGCTGAGGCCCTGAGCCCCTACATTATTCTGTCAGAATGCAGAGATGCAGAGTTTTAAAAAATAAAGTGATGTTGGGGAAAGGAGAGGTACAGAAGATAGCAAAACAGGAACAAAATTTTTTGTTTGTTTGTTTGTTTTGAGACAGAATCTCACTCTGTTGCCCCAGGATAGAGTGTTGTGGCATCAACCTGGCTCACAGCAACCTCAAACTCCTGGGCTGAAGTGATCCTCCTCCTTCAGCCTCCCGAGTAGCTGGCACCACCATGTCTGAGGCAGAGTCTCAGACTATTTTTAGTAGAGGCAGAGTCTCCCTCTTGCTCAGGCTGATCTGAACTCATGTGCTCCTCCTTCCTCAGTCTCCCAAAGGGCTAGTATTAGCCCTTGAATCCTACCGTAATTATCATTGAATGCACGGTAGGAGTCACTGTGACTGGCCAGGAGCAAAATTTTTGCCATGGAGGCTTCTGAGAGATAATAAAAGCTCTAACAAAGTTAAAGAGACTTAAAACTCTCTTTCTTCACCTTTATGAGTGTAGGGAGGTGAGCACATGTATCCAGGCTGACAAAGCCTGGTACATCCTGACATGCTCTGTCAAACCAAGCATGGTTGAAGTGAAGGCTAATGGTACTGGGACCTATTAAGTACTACTAGTACAAGGGAGACTTTTCTATTTTCTGTGCCAAATAAAGTTTGCTCAGTACTCTTCCCTATGTCAACTGTCTTAGATAACAGCATCCTATTTACATTTTCTGAATGAATCTTCAACTCACCATTACTTGCTTACTTTCTATTTGGTTGTATTGCATTTTAAAAAGAAAATTGCTAGTTTATGCCTTTTTTTTTTTAATAAAGATGTAAACTTTTCGATAATAGGGATTTTGACTCTCTTTTTTTTTTTTTTCCTTAACTCATCCTTACAATAGTACCTGAAGTATGTTAAAGAAATATTTGTTGGGGTGGCACATGTGGCTCAAAGGAGTAGGGTGCCAGCCCCATATGCTGGAGGTGGCGAGTTCAAACCCAGCCTGGGCCAAAAACTGCAAAAAAGAAAAAAAAAAAAAAAGAATTAAAAAGAGAAATATTTCTTGAGTGCATCTGTGGGACTTACTGGAACCTAAACTCTGATAGTCAACAAAACCAAGATTTTAAAAAAGTAATTCATTTTCTATTTTTCCATGCTTTTTTGTTATTATTATTCTTGTTTTGCACATAAAAACATTTTTGTGAATCTCAGCCATGTGCTGAGAGTTTACTGTTCTAACTAGCTCGCAGGTGATGCCGATTTGCAGTTCAGGATTGTTAGGAAAATAATTAAGATGCAATGCTGTCCTTCCTGGTGGTCTCACAAAAAGACAGTGGCTAATGGAAAACGAGACAGAACAAAGTGCTCACGGCACTAAGGACAATTAGTTCAGAAATCTCTTACTGAAGCCCTGAAGAGGAGAGAGAAGCACTGAAAAGATTGATAACAAAAATATTACAAAATGGAAATCAATTATTTTAAGGTGTATAAAATGTCATTTTTGTCTTTGTTATATGTTTTATTTCTGTTTTAAATATCTTTATTATTTCATATTAGAGGATTTTATAAATATTTTTTATATAAGACTTTAAGGGGATGGGGAACCTGAAGCCTTAAGGCCACATATGGCCTTCTAGGTCCTTAAGTGTGGCCTTTTGACTGAATCCAAATTTTATAGAACAAATTTTTGTATTAAAAGGGGTTCAGAAATGGAAGATGAAGATTTTCTTGCCTCCTTTGTTGCTTAAAAATGAATAATCTTGAAATCAGAAGGTTGCACGTTCCATACCCCCAAGGACCTTATTACAAATGCAAAACTCTCAGGCTCCTTGCCGAATTAGAAATTCTGGGAATAGGGCCCAGCAATTAGCATTTTATTAAAAAGTCCGCCAGGTGATCCTGACGCATGAAAAAGCCCCAGCCCCAGGCCTACCCAGTGAGTTGGCCCAGAGGGGTGTGTGGGTGTGTGGGTGTGTGTGTGTGTGGGGGGGGGTGACTAACACCTGCTTCTAAAAGGTCTTAGCTCAGATATGTTACATGCCAATTACGTCTTCATATTTCATTGTCTAAAAATCAGTAAGATGGCCATGAATCTCTTCCACAGAAGTTTTCTTAAAGGCAAGTTCACCTACTATGCAGGAGAATTCTGTATTGAGAGGGAGGTGTTGGTGTGGTGAAGTATTCTGGACCGTGATGCTCAGGACTGGGCCATGGAAGATCTATGGCGCCTCGTGGTGGTTCTGATATAACAGACACAGGCAAGACTTGGGGGTGGACAACACTTTTATTTTAATGATCTAGGGTAGGAGAGTATATTCTGCCTGAATAATGTTCTGTAAAATGGCAAGGGGTAAATATGACTCTACCACCATGAATAATTCTCTAAAAAGAAAGAATTAGAGCGGGAAGAGAAACTTCAGGAGCCACATAAGAGACCAAGGCCAGCTGGTGTTTGGTGGTCGTGGTGCTGAAAGAGGATGTGGAAGTGATGACATATAACGTGAGGCTGATCATGCCTCAGAGTCACTGAGAGGGCACGTTAAAATCCGAATTACCTCTCACCACCCTCACAGTTTCTGATTCAGTAGGTATGGGATAGAGAAAGAGAGACTTTGCATTTCTTTTTTTCTTGCCTTTCCCCCCTTCTCTTCCCTTTCTCTTTTCTTTGTTTTCAAGGGACAGCGTCTCCCTCTGGAGGCCTGGCTGGAGTTCAGGGATACCATCATAGCTCACTGCAGTCTCAAACTCCTGGGCTCAGTAGAAGAGTTTACATTGGTAACAAGCTCGCAGGTGATGCCGATTTGCTGATTCGGGGAGACAATTTCACCATCCCTGACTAGGCACTATAAAAGGAGTCTTTCAGATCAAACCTGGATTTGGGGTAAATCCTTTTTGCCTTGGAGCTTTTTGACAGGTGTGCCTATGAAATGCAGGCCAGAGATGTTTCTTTTCCTGATAAAGTTGGTGTGATGTCCTGACTCCAGGACTAGAGAGTGACTGTTGGCTGCTCTCCAAGGGAAAGACAGAATCAGCAATTGTATCTTTAGGGAATCTATATTAATCTTTATTAGACCAGCAGTTTGGCCTGTAGGGGGACTGAGGAGCTAAAGGTAAAACTCCATTTTATTAATTAGACAATTCTCATTTAGTCACAAAGTATGTTCTTACCCATTTTTTTCCTCTTACCCTACCATTCACATTTTTTAACATTTTTGATACACACATAGACATATACTTACTCCTACGCATGCTTTTAATCTCTTTCACCTTCAAAACCAGATTTTATTCTATGTAGCTGCTAAGATACCAGTCTTCAATATGTAAAATAAATGCATTAGGAACATGACATTATCTTGCTTAATTTAACTGTTTGTGTAGGAGGGTTTGCCTAATACAGGGGCTCTTAGGTGTGCCACAAAAAAGTTGTAATGACCAATAATTACATTATTTTCAAAAGGAGTTCAAAGCACAATAACTATATATTTTTTTCTTACTTGTTTTTGATTATCATAGTTTCAGTAGCCACAGAAGTGTAACTACAGGTTCAAGTGGTTATGAGATAACCTGAAGTGTAACTACAGGTTCAAGTGGTTATGAGTGTAACTACAGGTTCAAGTGGCTATGAGATAAAAAAAAGGTTGAAAGCTACTGGCCTAGAAGGTCAATTGAGTCTGCAAATATATTAAATCCAGTTGCTCTTGATTACATTCTGAGCTCTCTCACCATTGTGGATCCTGAATTAAAATTCTGTTCTGGCTGAAACCCAGTATTTTTGCAAACTGCAAGAGGTATGTATTCTCCTTGTGTGTTATTATGGTATTAATTATAATATACACTAGCAACTGAATGTCAGTAATGTCACAGGAATTGTAGTGAGCAAAGATTTTTGACAAGGTCCCTGCCTAGGGATTATGTAAAAGCTATTCAAGTAGAATTGAATTGATATTACCATATGACTTAGTTTAGTGTGGCTGAACTTGAATATTGATTCATTCTTTGAATGTGAAGTCACTTTGTGGAAGAGTAAAAGAAATGAACTCTAGAAATGTTCCGATCTGTTTTTCTGAAATATGCCCTGACTTCAACAAAAACCTCAGTTGCCTCTGCAGAAATAATCCTAGTTTATCCTTTTATTTCTTTGAGTTGACAGAGTAGGATTGATGGACTCAGGTTAGCACAGAAGAGTGACAATAGCCCAGCCGTGACTGTGCTCCAACTAATGAACTTTACATTTTTCATTTCTTTTTTGTGTGAGAGGTGGATGAGATTTAGCCCTTTGCTTCATGTTAAAAAAGGTTTGAAAACTTCTCTGTTTTACTGAGGCACGCATCTCATTTAAAACTAATTTTATGGAGGTTTGTCATATGTGGGTAAAGTACATAAAGTGCTTTAATTATAAGTACACAGATTGATTTATTTTTCTACTATTAAAATATCAAATTGTAACAGCTAATTTTGCAGATTTTAATTAGCTTTTATTTGCAATTCTAGAATTGGGTAGCAGTTGGAACAAAAATTGGCTCAAAATGCTTCACTTTACCACCTGTGCAGGTTATATTTATGGCCAGAGAAAAGGAGGTGACATACAGAAAACAGGAGTGATGCACAGAGTCAGCCCAGTTGGTTATAGCTAGCATATGTCTTATCTGGGACATGGCTTGTACAGTTGGCTGCCTGTGATTAACTGAGACTCAGCTATTTGTTCTCAAGTTAGATTTTCAGTTTGTTTATGTACGGAGTTGGATTCAGTTAGAAACTCTTACACAGGCCTCCTTGCGTCAATTTTAGTTTGATTTAATATTGTCTATACCTCTATATTACCACACCCAGCTCAAGACATCAAATATTGTCATCCAAAAACAAGAAATTTTTCTCATGTCCCTTTCCAGTCAATACCACTCTGATTTCTTATACCACACCATGGGTTAGTTGTGTAGTGTAGTGCTCTTGAAGTTCATTTGAATGGAGTCACGTAGTGTATATTATTTTGTACCCAATTTCTTTTATTGATCATAATGTTTAGGAGAGTGGTGGTATATATAAGTAGTGTGCTGATTATTGCTAGGAAGTTTTTCATTTTATGAGTACTTAAGATTCATTTACCTATTTTCTGGTTTTTGGACACTTGGATTGTTTCCAGTTTGGACTATTATGACTCAAGCTGTTATCAGCATTTTTGTATATATTTTTGGGTGGTCATACGAATTTATTACTCTTGTGTTATGGACTAGGCATATAATTAGCTCTACTATAATGCCAGTATTCCCAATGAATGTGCTAATTTATACTTCTGGCAATGTATCAGATTCCAGTTGCTCCACGTCCTCATCAGCATTTGCTATTGACAATTTTTAAAATGTGAGCTATTCTTATGAGTATATAGTACCTCTTCATCAACCTAGTTTTAAAAAATCATTTAATAAAACTTCTTGACTAAATTCAGGAAATGTTACCTTATTTGGCTTTTAATATTTTAAATGTGTAGGAAGCAACTATACAATTTTAAACTAAGTTCTGTAATAATTGACAAGATAGAAATTGCCTGAGCAAGTAATAATAATAATGCTCACTAGGTCACAAATCCTATACTAAGTTATTTATTTGTAGTGATTCAAGGTGTTAGGTTTTTGTATCTGACATTACTATAATTTCCTGAATATACTCTGAATTTTGGGCTGCTATTACCACTACTAGAATTCATATTTCCTCACTTGCTCTAAGTACATTTTCCTGAAACATTAAATTCATAGTCTTCAGATCCCTAAATACTTACTTAGAGAATAGAACCACAAACTAATGGCATAATTTTCTGAAAAGCTACTATCCACAATTTTGTACATTTTTTTTTTTTTTTTTTTTGGGGGGTGATCATCTTAGGTTATGAACATTTTTCAAATAATTTCACTTAGAAAAAAAATTTTCTTTGCAGCAAAATGGCAAATTTTAAAATATTATTTTTTCTTTTAAAATTTCTTTTGGGAAAAGACAACGGTTTAGTCTCTTTGGGTCTTCGAGCCTTTCCCTATTCATCTCTCTTCTGGGTGCTAGAGAATGGATTGACCTGTTCAGAGACTATATGTCATTTTTAAAGAGTGATGTTTGGAAATCAAGATTTCTATGTAAAATGAGAGGCAAAAAGAAGTCTTGAAGGAAGTTGAACACATTTTAGTTGCAGCATTCTGCAGTTTCTTCATTCAAACTTGCAGACAGTTGTCTTTGGTCAACAAATACTGAGTAGAGAAGAGAAATAGAGCTTTGAATGAAAGAGTCATTAAGAAGTTTTAAAACATCCTTTTCAGTGCCAGAATGACTTCTGTGTATGCTTGGACCCAAATGAAGAGGCTGGAGAAAGTAAATGCAGTTACTAAGAAGAGAGTGCTTCAGTATTGGGTGATGGTGATGAGGTCCAATACAGCAATATAATGTAACTAATAAGTATCAAGACAATTGAGTAGAGAAAAAAAGTTTCTTTAATAAATATAAATAACTGGGTATTCACATCAAAAAAGAGTAAACTTGCATTCCTACCTTACAACATATTAAAATATCAACAAAATAGATCAAAGACCTAAGTGTAAGAGCTAAAACTATAAAACTCTTAGAGGAAAAGGTAGATGTAAATGTTTATGACCTTGAATTAGGCAATGATTTCTTAGATTTGACACAAAATCACAAGCAACCAAAATAAAAAAGATAAATTGGACTTAACCAAAATTCAAAATTTTAATATTTCAGAGAACAATATCAAAACAGTAAAAAGACAACTCACATTATTTGAAAAATATTGCAAGTATTTGTCTGATAAAGGACTAGTATCTGTAATACATAAAGATTCTTGACAACTCACCAAGAAAAGTACAAATAGCTAAAATGGACAAATGATTTAACTAGATGTTTCTCCAGAGAGGATATACAAATGGCCATTATGTACATGAAAATGTGCTCAGTATCATTAGTCCTTAGAGAAACACAAATCAGAACTACACTAACATACCATTTCATACTCATCAGGATGACTAGATTTGAAAAAGTCAATAATATAAGCTAATTAAGTTGAGAAACTGGAACACTCACATATTGCAGGTAAGACTATAAAATTCTACAGCCACTTTGGAAAACAGTTGCTTGAGATGTCCCATTAAGTTGTTAACTTCCTCTGTTTCAGTTCTCTTGAGGAAGGCTTGCAGTGCTATACCCTTAATAATTTATATATTGATTACATGTTGAAATAATAGCTGGTATTAAATAAAATATATTAC
>CAUYPK010094094.1:0-11813 GCA_963574355.1 Loris lydekkerianus
TCCTTAGCAAAGTATCCCAGGAATGGAAGAAAAAGTATCCAATGTACTCAGCCCTACTATGAAGCTAAACTATAGCTTTCACATGAAGGCTATAACCTAACTATAGCACAAGACTATGGGGAAAGGGCCAAGGAAGGGGAAAGGAGGGGGGAGGTTTGGGGGGAGGGAGGGTAATGGGTCTGGCCACATCTATGGTGCATATTTTTTATCTATAATAAAGAAAAAAGAAAAAGAAAAAAAAAAAGTTAAAAAAAAAAAAAAGAACTAGAACCACCTGATATTTGATAAACCACACAAGAACACACCCTGCAGAAAAGAATCCCTATTCAAGAAATGGTATTGGGAGAACTGGATAACCACATGTAAAGACTGAAACTGGACTCACACCTCACACCACTTACAAAAATTGATTTAAGATTGCTAAAAGATTTAAATCTAAAGCATGAAACAATAAAAATCCTTGATGAAGTGTTTTCATGTGGAGAAAACACTTGAAGATATTGGGCTGGGGAAAGATTTTATGAAGAAGACTTCTGTGGCAATTGTAATAACAACAAAAAGAAACAAATGGGACTTAACTAAACTAAAAAGCTTCTGTACAGCCAAGGAAACAACAACCAAAGCAGAATGGGAAGATAGTTGCATATTATGAATCAGACAAAAGCTTGATAACTAGAATCTACAGAGAACTCAAATTAACCAACAAAAAAAGACCCAACAGGCTGGGCATGGTGGCTCATGCCTATAATCCCAGGACTTGGGAGGCCGAGGCAGGTGGACTGCCTGCACTCACAGATTCAAGACCAGCCTGAGCCAGCGCAAGACCCCGTCTCTCAAAGAAAAAAAGTAGCCAGGCATTGTGGTGGGCCTATAGCCCACCTACAGCCCACCTACAGCTAGGCCTGTAGTCCCAGCTACTTGGGAGGCTTAGGCAAGAGAATCACTTAAGCCCAGGAGTGTGAGGTTGCTATGAGCTATAATGAGACTCTGTCTCAAAAAAAAAAAAAAAAAAAAAGAAAAAGAAAACAAAAAGACCCAACAATCTCATATAACACTGGGCAAGAGACATAAATAGAACCTTCTCTAAAGAAGAAAGACAAATGGCTAACAAACATATGGAAAAATGCTCATTGGCCCTAATTATCAGAGAAATGCAAATCAAAACTACCCCTGGGCTCGGTGCCCAAAGCTCAAGCGGTTAAGGTGCCAGCCACATACACCAGAGCTGGCGGGTTTGAATCCAGCCCGGGCCTGCCAAACAACATTGACAACTACAACCAAAAAATACTCGAGCGTTGTGGTGGGCGCCTGTATTCCCAGCTACTTGGGAGGCTGAGGCAAGAGAATTGCTTAAGCCCAGGAGTTGGAGGTTACTGTGAGCTGTGATGCCACAGCACTCTACCCAGCACGACAGCTTGAGGCTCTGCCCCCATCCAAAAAAAAAAAACTACCCTGAGATATCACCTAACCCCCGTGAGAATGGCCCACATCACAGTCTCAAAGCTGCAGATGCTGGTATGGATGGGGAGAGAAGGGAACACTTTTACACTGTTGGTGAGACTGCAAACTAATACAACCTTTTTGGAAGGAAGTATGAAGAATCCTCGAAGAACTCAAATTAGACCTCCCATTGATCCTGCAATCCCATTACTAGGCACCTACACAGAAGAAAAAAGATCATTTTATCATAAGGACATTTGCACTAGGCTGTTTATTGCAGCTCAATTTACAATTGCCAAATTGTGGAAATAGCCTAAATGCCCACCAATCCAGGAATGGATTAACAAGCAGTGGTATATGCATACCATGGAATACTATTCAGCCATTAAAAAAATGGAGACTTAACATCTTTTGTATTAACCTGGATGGAAGTGGAACACATTCTTCTTAGTAGAGTGTTACAAGAATGGAGAAGCAAGAATCCAATGTACTGGCTCGGCTCCCATAGCTCTGTGGTTAGGGTGCCAAACACATACACTGGGGCTGATGGGTTCAAACCCAGTCCAGGCCTGCTAAACAACAATGATGACAAGAAAAAATATAGCCGGGCATTGTGGCGGGTGCCTGTAGTCCCAGCTACGCTGGAGGCTGAGGCAAGAGAATTGCTTAAGCCCAGGAGTTGGAGGTTGCTGTGAACTGTGACACCATGGCACTCTACCCAGGCAATAGCTTGAGGCTCTGTCTTAAAAAAAAAAAGTGTACATTTTTATCTATTTAAAAAACAAACTGTGTATGTACAGATATGAGCATGTGTGTACAGAAATACAAAAGCATAGCAAACATCAGTAAATTCTACTGCCTTCGAAATCGGACATCTGTGTACATTTAATGTGAAGTGGAGGGTACTGCTTAAAAAATGGGGTTATGGTAGAATTTTCACACTCTGGGGGAAAAAAAGCAGAATTCAAAGTAGGTGGCACAAAGGCTGAAGACCAAAATTTTGGAAAAACAGGAGTTTGTAGCAAGACATGGCTGTGGAAATATGAACATGTATCCTCTGCCCCCAAATCTGGGGGCATCACCCGTAATCTTGGGGATACCCTGAACTTTCTATATCTCCAGCATTGTACAGAGCCTCAATCAAGTTTGTTTGGAAATTAAATTTTGGTGATTACAGAGGCTGGAGGATTTTAGGAGCATCCAGGGAGCTAGTACTAGATTTCAAATATGCATAATGATGTGGGAATCACAACAAAAGAGAGAAAGAAGGAAAGAAGAAATATTTGTGGGGCGGCAGGCCCCACATACTGGAGGTGGCCAGTTCAAACCTGGCCCCAGCCAAAAACTGCAAAAACAAACAAACAAAAAAAAAACTTTACTCAGTTTTGGGCAGTGCCTGTAGCTCAAGGAGTAGGGCGCCGACCCCATATACCAGAGGTGGCGTGTTCAAACCTGGCTCCAGCCCAAAAAAACTGCAAAAAATAAAAGAAATATTTGTAATTCATCTTGGCTCCTGTAGCTCAGTGAGTAGGGCGCCAGCCACACACACCAGGGCTGGTGGGTTCGAGCCCTGCCCGGGCCTGCTAAACAACAATGACAACTGCAACCCATTGTGGCAGGTGCCTGTAGTCCCAGTTACTTGAGAGGCTGAGGCAAGAGAATCACTTAAGCCCAAGAGTTTGAGGTTGCTGTGAGCTGTGACGCCAAAGTACTCTACCGAAGGCAACATAATGACACTCTGTCTCAAAAAAAAAAAAAGAAAGAAAGAAAGAAAGAAATATTTGTGATTCATCATTTCTAGATTTTCTGTTCTGTTTTCACTGGACACCAAATCAATACTTCTGGCCCCTGTTATGGACTGAATTGGGTCCCTCCAAATGCCTTTTTAGTTTTCCTGTTTGAGACAAAGGACAGAAGGTCTAGTAGCCACAGTCCCTTCTTTTTAATTCCTTCAGTTAATGAGGCCCTAGTTCCTTGCGTTCTCTAATTGAAGCTATTTTTCCCCCTTTCACAAGTACAGCACATAATTGCTTTGAACCTAAAGAATGGCCAGACGGGCACAAACAATAACAATGTTTTTTTCATAATGGAAATGGTTGTATTGGATTTTCTTATTATAAAAGGAATACTTTTAAGGGATATATGTTTGCTGTCGTTTAAAAAATACAGATACATGGACCCCTAAAGAGAGAAATAAAAATACCTTCCTTTCTACCACACAGCTTTTTTACTTTATGAAAATGCAGTGGTAGGTTGTGTGTAGTTGTGCAATTGGCTTTAGTTTGCTATAACCCTAGATTGTGACTCTCTTTCCATGTCACTAAATATGAAACATCATTTTAAGTGGTTGCACAGTATTCCATTTTATAGATTCCTATAATTCATTTAATTAATCTCTCATTCTTAGACATTTTAGAAGCTATCAAGAGATAAATGGTCTTTTACTGACATTTTTGCATACTTGGCCACTTGTTTCCTGCGGATAAATCCCTGAAGTGGGTGAGTGTATTCAATAATCCTTAAGCACGTGTGTGTTGAGTCTCTCTTTTTTTTTTTTTTGAGACAAAAATCTCACTATGTTGCCCTCCACAGAGTACAATGGCATCACAGCTCACAGCAACCTCCAACTCCTGGGCTTAAACGATTCTCTTGCCTCAGCCTCCCTAGTAGCTGGGAATAAAGGCACCTGCCGCACTGTCCGGCCATTTTTTGTTGTTGTTGTTGTTGGGTTGTCATTGTTGTGGAGGGAGGGTAACTGGTCAGACCACACCTATGGTGCATTTTACAAGGGTACACATTAAATTTATTAAGTGTAGAATATAAATGTCTTAACACAATACTAAGAAAATGCAGTGAAGGATATGTTAACCAGTTTGATGGAAGTATTTCAAATCGTATATAAAACCAGTACATTGTACCCCATAATTGCAATAATATACACAGCTATGATTTAATTTTAAAAAAAGAAAGAAAAAAAGTAATTCATATAGGTTCCTGGTTACTTCCTCTGTTGTCCTGTCCATTGGTGAGAAGACACTCAGCAACATTGCCTTCATGCATGTATGATTTTTAAAATGCAAATTGCTTAATTTCCCAAAGGTGTGCTTAATTCTCACCCCTCTGGCAAATAGCTTGGAAGCTGAGGTTGATCCCTTTTATTCTCTTTTGCCCTAATCTCCTTGAATGACACACAGCATTCATGTTTTTTTTCCCTCTGTCACCCTGGGTAGAGAGCCACGGCATCATAGTTCACAGCAACCTTGGAGTCCTGGGCTCAAGCATTGGTAGCCCCTCAAGTAATAGGGGCTACAAGCACCTACCACCACATCCAGGTAGTTTTTCTAGAAATGGGGTAGACATGGGGTCTTTCTCTTGCTCAGGCTGATTTCAAACTCTTGAGCTCAGGCAATCCACCTGCCTAGCTTCCCAGAGTGCTGGGATTACAGCCGTGAGCTCCTGTGCCCAGCCAAGCTCACATTTCTTGCATCCACACAAGGGCTGTTGCCAGCCCTACTCTCCCTGAATTGTATCCACCCTGCTTCTGAGAGTTTGGAACAGGCCTGCACCACCCTAGACCCCTGCTCACTAAGCATGCCTGTTCTTTTTTTTTTTTTTTTAGAGACAGAGTCTTACTTTGTCACCCTCGGTAGAGTATCATGGTGTCACAGCTCACAGCAACCTCCAGCTCTTGGGATTAGGTGATTCTCTTGCCTTAGCCTCTGGAGTAGCTGGGATATAGGCACCTGCCACAAAATCCAGCCATTTTCTTTCTTTCTTTCTTTCTTTCTTTTTTTTTTTTTTTTTTTTTTATGGTAAGTGTATGTTTAATTTTAAAAGAATCGGCCAAACAGCTCTTCCCCTAAGCGGCCTGAGGTGATCTGTGAAAATGGTTCGCTATTCACTTGACCCAGAAAATCCCACAAAGTCATGCAAGTCAACAGGCTCAAATCTTAGTGTTCACTTTACGAACACACGTGAAACTGCCCAGGCCATGAAGGGTATGCATATACGAAAAGCCACCAAGTATCTGAAGGATGTCACCTTAAAGAAACAATGTGTACCATTCAGACATTACAATGATGGAGTTGGCAGATGTGCCCAGGCCAAACAGTGGGGCTGGACACCGGTGGCCAAAAAGAGTGCTGAATTTTTGCTGCATATGCTTAAAAATGCACAGAGTAATGCTGAACTTTAGGGTTTAGATGTAGATTCTCTGGTCATTGAGCATATCCAAGTGAACAAAGCACCCAAGATGCATCGCTGAACTTACAGAGCTCATGGTCACATTAACCCATCCATGAGCTCCCTCTGCCACATTGAGATGATCCTTACTAAAAAGGAACAGATTGTTCCCAGATTACAAGAGGTAGCACAGAAGAAAAAGATATCCCAGAAGAAACTGAAGAAACAAAAACTTATGGCACGGTAATAGATGCAACATAAAATAAATGCAAATAACAGTAAAACAAAAAGAATCTGCCAAACAATTTTCCAAAGTGGCTGCCCTATTTTGCCCTCTCCAACAATGTATAAGAGTTCCAGTTACTCTGTATCCTCATAAACACTTGGTATTCTCAATTTTTTTTTTATATGTGTGTGTGTGTGTGTTTAGTCAAGCTGATAGGCATGTGGTATCTCATTGTAGTTTCGTTTAACTTTTTGTACTGCAAATGCATTTGATTTTAATCTTTATTTTAATTTTTTAAATTGTTTTTTATTAAGTCATAACTTTGTACATTGATGCATTTATGGGGTTCAGTGTACTGATTTGGTATACAATGTGAAATGTTTACATTGAACTAAGTGACACATTCATCACAATTATACTCATTTCTTAATAGTTTTGAAATGTACCATTGCATCATGCACATAAGGTGAGGTCCCCCCAAATACCGTCCTTCCTCCCATATCCCCCCTCCCCTCTGTTCTTCCTCCTCTTCCCTTCTACTTTCTGGACCAACCATTTTCTTGTTGCAGTTTGGTCAGGGTCAGGTTTGAACCCACCACCCTTGATATATGCAGCCGGTGCCTACTCACTGAGCCATAGGCACCGCCCAGCATGCCTGTTCTTGACTCTTTCTGCCAAAAATGCATCCATGCAGAAGGCTTTAGGTGGGTAGGAAAATGGAATGAAAAGCGTAAGGGATTTAAGTGATGATCCAGCCTGAGGAGGTTGGTAAATCCCACTAAAGATGTATACAACCAAGGTGCAGGCACGTCAGTCATGTCTGCTCTGTAAATCAGTCTGAAAAATGAACTGTCACTCATCCATCCATCCATTCATTCAACCAATATTTATTGAGCTCCTCACCTGTGTGAGGCCTCAGGACCGAAGATACGATGTGTGTTTATAATTATAGGCACTCCTCATTTGATTGGACTTTGCTTTATACACTTTGCAGATATTGTGTTTTTTACTAATTAAAGGTTTGTGGCAACCCTGTGTCAAGTAAGTCTATCAGTGTCGTTTTTCTAACACTTTGAATCTCTGGGTCACATTCTGGTGATTCTCTCAGAATTTCATTATTATTCTATCTGTGTGGTGATCTGTAATCAGTGATCTTTGATGTTATTATTGTAAGAAACTGTACCCGTATAAGACATGAACTTAATTGGTAAATGCCCACAGTTAAAAATGAGAAACGAGGTGGTGCTTGTAGCTCAAGCGTCTAAGGTGTCAGCCACATACGCCAGAGCTGCCGGGTTCGAGTCCAGCCTGGGCCCGCCAAACAACAATGACAACTACAACCAAAAAATAGCCGGGCATTGTGGCAGGCACCTGTAGTCCCCGCTACTTGGGAGGCTGAAGCAAGAGAATCGCTTAAGCCCAGGAGTTTGAGGCTGTGAGCTGTGATGCCATGGCACTTTACCCAGGACAATACGTTGAGGCTCTGTCTCAAAAAAAAAAAAAAGAGAGAAATAGGAATTTGAGGGCCTGTAACTCAGCATAACTAGTGAAGTGCAAGATAAGATGAAAAATACTGTTTGTGGCTCGGTGCCTGTGGCTCAAGCGGCTAAGGTGCCAGCCACATCCATATACCTGAGCTGGTGGGTTCGAATCCAGCCTGGGCCTGCCTAACAACAATGACGGCTGCAACAAAAAAATAGCCAGGTGTTGTAGCAGGTGCCTATAGTTCCAGCTACTTGGGAGGCGGAGACAGAAGAATCACTTGAGCCAAGAGTTGGAGGTTACTGTGAGCTGTGATGCCACAGCACTCTACGCAGGATGACAGCTTAAGGCTCTGTCTAAAAAAAAAGGAAAAAAAATACTGTTTGCTCAGCTCAAAGGAAATAATTAGAAAAATCTGAGTCTTGACCAGGCGTGGTGGCTTACACCTATAATCCTGGCACTCTGGGAGGCCGAGGCAGGATGATCTTTTGAGCTCAGGAGTTTGAGGTTGCTGTGAGCGATGATGCCAGAGCAATCTAGCCTGGGCTACAGTGTAAGATTCTGTGTCCATAAAAGAAAAAAAGTAAATAAAAACCTTAGTCTAGAATAGCTTTTGAGTGATGCCTGGGATCCAGGTAGAAATACAAATGCAATTAAAGACAAGATGCATTTTCCTTTTTCTACGAATACGTGATTTCACACACACACACACACATACACACACACACTCCGGGATGACACTCCACTAACTTATGGGGAGATAGAAAAGGGACAGTCCCCTGGGGTAGGTACCTCCATTCCACTCTTTGTAGTGACAATCTCCCAGTGACATGTCATCTTTCAAGAATTCCCACGTTACAATATTAGCATATTAATGTGGCTAGGATATCAGGCAGAAGACCACTGTCACCTCTCTCTGCTGTGAGGGTTGCCTTTGAAATGCTTCCCCCAAAGTGACCTCTAGCAAAGTCATTAGAATCAATGTTGATGTCCTTCCTGTTTTGGAGTCCTGTCACTCCAGCTCCAGGAAAGAGGAACAGCCAAAATTTACGATCCGAATCCTGGGTACTGGAAGGCACAAGAAGAAAATACAGCTTTCTTTTGTTATTTATAGTTTTGTGTTTTTATTTATTTATTTATTTTTGGCCAGGGCCTGGGTTTTAACCTGCCACCTCCAGCATATGGGGCCAGCGCCCCACTCCTTTGAGCTGCCCTTCTTTTGTTATTTAACATACCTGGTTAATAAAAAAGGAATTGCCATTCAGACTTGGGAAAATAAGTGGAAAGGGAAGGGATTGTTTTTTAGGTAAACTCTGTCCTAAAAACATAATCCTTCATTCCCTCTCCCTTTTTCTTTAAAACAAACCAGGGGATACTGGACAACGTCAGATCAGCTAAGTTGAAGCCACTTGCAAATGTTGTCTCATGTACAAAAGCAAAAAAAAAAAAATGAGAGTATAATTTGCAAATCTGCAAGGAGACAGGGTGCCCAGATAGTCAGCAGAAATGAACTTAGCCCAGATATTCAGCAGCAATGAACTTAACTGTAGGGGAACTCGCCTATTCCTGGGGTCAGAGTTAAGTTTTTGTTTTAAAATTGGCAGTGGCCAGGCCAGACATGGTGGCTCCTGGGAGGCCACAGTAGGAGGACTGCTTGAGATCATCTTAAGCAAGAGCCAGACGCTGTCTCTACCAAAAATAGAAAAACTAGCTAGGTGTGGTGGTGGGTGCCTGTAGTCACAGCTACTCAGGGGGCTGAGGCAAGAGGATGGCGTAAGCCCAGGAGTTTGAGGTTGCTATGAGCTACAACACCTCAACACTCTACCCAGGGTGACAGAATGAGACTCTGTGTCAAAAAAAAAAAAATAATAGGGCCGTGCCTGTGGCTCGGTGAGTAGGGCACTGGCCCCATATACTGGAGATGGCAGGTTCAAACCCAGCACCAGACAAAAACTACAAATAATAATAATAATAATAACTGGCAGTGGCTTCCCTTTTCCAGAAAGCTTTAGTGCTGCCTTGGACTACTTTTCTTTTTTTTTTTCCATACTCCAGTGATTATCCTGGGAGATAAAATTATTATGCCTTACCCATGGGCAAGGAGTCAGAACCCTTGATTCCGATTTACTAAGAATGATAGAAATTTGGATCCTTGCTGCCCCTCATGATCTTATCTTGCCTGCACTCAGCAAGATAATGATCCCATCTGTGGATGAAACCAGCTGCTCCAGGAAGTGAGAGGCTTGGAAGGGACACACGGCACTGGCCCATCCCTCCCCCAGCCCGGCTGCTGCACACACCTCACCTGTGGCCTCCCAGCTTCTTTGGGTGCCCCTATTCTTCCGTCTGGCCTGACCTGGCCTCCCTCCTGTCTCCCACTCTGGCATATTTACCAAGTTTTCCATTCCTTAAACATCTAGCTCTGCTGCAAATAGCCTGGCTGTCTGGGTGCAGCCCAAGAAAGCCTTCCACCCGCCCACACAACTGCTGACCTGAATCCAGCCAGGCAGGGTGGTGTGGGCCTACAGACCTACAGACCCGGCTACTTGCAGGAGGCTGCTTGAGCAGGAGTTTGAGGCAGCCTGGGCAGCATAGCAAGGCCTTCCTCCAACAAAGAAAGGAAGGAAAGAGAGGAACAGGGGAGGAAAGAAGGAAATGAGGGAGGAAGAAAGGAGGGTAAAGGAAAAGAAAGAATGCTTAGTTCCGGAAGGAAAAAAGGAAGGAAGGGGGAGGGAGGGGGAAAAAGGAAAAAAGAAAGAGAGTTTAATTCCTGAGAAGGAAAGAGCGAGGGAGGGAATAAAAGGGGGGAAAGAAAGAATATTTAGTTCCTGAAAAAGAAAGAAGGGAGGGAGGAAGGGAGAGAGGAAGGAGAAAAAAGAAAGCAAGCTTAGTTTCTGAATTCCTGAAACAGGGTCTTAAGGAAGAGAAGGCAGGGGACAGCGCGGTGGGGCAGAAGCACGCGGCCACGAGAAACAAAAGCAGAGGACGCGGACCCTCCCGACCCGGGGAAAGCCAGGGGGGCTGTCCCCGGCCTGGTGCCCCCCACCCCCCAAAGGCGGGAATCTCTACCCTGATTCTCCAGCTAAACGCTCGCGCGCGCCTGTGTCTCCACTTCCTTTATTTAAAAAGCTCGCCGAGTCTGCAGGGACGGGGGTGCTGGGAGAGGCTGGCAGGCCCCGCACCGTTCCCGCGACAATGGGGACGCCCAGCGGTGTCCCGGAGCCTGGGCCTGCCCCGACCCCGACCCGGGCCCGGCGGGGCCCCATCAGGACCGCGCACCGCTCACCCCGCACCTCATCCACTCGGGGACACGAGGCCCAGTTCCCCGTGGCATCCTGGGGGCGCTCACGGAGGCAGGTGCACCGTGGCCAGTAAGACAGTACTGACCTTCTAGGCTCGCGATTTCTTACCTCCCCTCCTGAGCTGGGTCTTCCTGGCAGTCCCACTTTACAGATGAGGACGGGGGTCCTCAAACTTTTTAAACAGGGGGCCAATTCACCGTCCCTCAGACCGTTGGAGGGCTGGACTATAGTTTAAAAACAAAAACTATGAACAAATTCCTATGCACACTGCACTTATCTTATTTTGAAATAAAAAAACAAAATGGGAACAAATACAATATTTAAAATGAAGAACAAGTAAAGTTAAATCCACAAACTTACCAGTATTTCAATGGGAACTATGGGCCTGCTTTTGGCTAATGAGATGGTCAATGTTCAGTTCCACATTTGTCACTGGTAGTTGTAACAAGAGATGCGAGTGTGCATCCATTAGTCTAGATCTGGTTGGAGATTTCAGATGTTTCATTTTGGAAAAACTCTGTTCACAGACATAAGTGCTGCCAAAGATGGTTGCCATTTTGAGTGCATGGTTCCTGAGATTAGGATATGTCTCAGAGGGGAGAGATGCATAGAAATTAGGAAGGCTGCTTGACTTGAATGCGTCTTTCAGAGTCACGATTCTGCAGTTCAGCCAGTTGCATTTGGTAAATCATATCCACATGTTTTTTGGGTTTTTTTTATTAAATCGTAGCTGTGTACATTGATATGATTATGGGGCACCATACACTAGCTTCATAAACTGTTTGACAAATTCTCATCACACTTTTTGACATAGCCTTCCTGGCATTTTTTAGTTATTGTGCTAAGACATTTATATTCTACATTTACTGAGTTTCACATATACCATTGTTAGATGCACCGCAGGTGTAATCCCCCCTCCTCCCGCCCTCCCGACCCTTTCCCCCTTCCCCCTATTTTTACCACATTTTCAATGTCAATAGAAAATGGGTTATGGAAAAGCTGTATGTCCTGTTCATGGAGATGAAGCTCTTTAAATCTAAATTGGAACTCCTTTTGCAACCTTTCCAGTGAATCCACACATGTTTTATTTGGGAATGTAGCCAATTGATTTTCCGCTAACAGATTTTGGGTTGTGGGGAGATGGCAGAAATTTTCCTCCTTCACTTGTTTGATGAGGAGGC